>JANPWX010000071.1:1757191-1786172 GCA_024734555.1 Trochalopteron elliotii
AGAAACATGCCAATATTTGATCTGGGATGTGTCCAATCCCGGAGTACTCTGGCCAGTGTGATAGGATGCCTGCTTGCTGGACTAGATGCAAGGAGCTCGACAGTATCAATCTAAAACCCAGTGAGGCAGAAGCCATGTGACCAAAAAAAGATAAAAAATACAAGTAGGTTTGACACAGTAATTACCTCCCTGATAGCTCTTTCTAGGTAAGGTGAATTGATGATGACAATGTAGGGAAATTTGCCTTTCTAGCACTGTTTTCTGAACAAAATTCACCACAGCTGTCAATCAGGTCATTTTCCCCTCACACTAAATTAGCACCATTTATTTTAACAGTGTCTTTTGTACAATGCTGAAAGGTGAACTGTATTTTATTTCAACCTTGAGAATATTCGAGTGTGTTAAAAGTTCTTATATTTGTGTGATCTTTATTTCTTAAAAAAAGGTGTTGGACATATGAGCTTCCCTTTATCAACCTGATCCTGGTCTGAAGACCATAACATAGCAAGCATTTTTTATTCATTTTACTTCACGATTTTAAGTGAATGAAATTTTTCCTTTGATCATATTTACATAGATTTCATTTTCTTTTTTCTATGTAGCTGTAAGATGTTGTCTGTTTCATATAGCACTTTTCATACTTGGATATTTTGTTTTATTAGAACAGCAAATGCCTTTTGAAATGATACTTCAGTGTCTCTTCTGCACTGTCAATAAAATGCTGTAAGACTGACTGATGCATGGGACCTGGCATAGACTTGTTACCACTACAGGCAGTTTTGCAAAGAAGCTATGGAAAATAAAGCTGAGTATTTCAAAGGTAGTTCTCAGGAAAATGACTTTTCTTCTCAAAATAGGAACTACAAAATACAGTGTGCTAAACAGGGTATGCTAGGAAGTGGTCACTGAGTTCAAAGATGATTTTAAAGTCCAATTCATCATGAAGGATTAAATATTTTCATGGAAAGAGTGAAAGCTTGGATTTCCATTCCTATTCCAAGGACTTATTTTATCTAATATTATAGTTACTGCTTTGGGCAAAGACTGTATCCTGTGTTTCAGCTCTCAGTGCTCTGATCCCTTGGCTGAAGACTCATGCTCCCTAAGGAGCTCCCTAAGGAGAAGCTTTTTCAGGAAGGAGTACTGTGCCCACTGCTCTCCTGCCTGTCCCACAGCCCATGAGCTGTTTGACACAAAACCATGAAAGCTGGCAAAGTTTCTGTACCACAAGTGAGGCCCTCTCAGACTTGCCTATAATCTACCCTGAAGGATGCTCTGAAATGTATGGGTTCCAGACCTGGAAATGCAACATAGGCTTCCTGACTTTCAGTTTAGAAAGGCACAGCTTTGGGAAAGTGAAAACAGAAAGCAAGCCCTTACATTGGTAGGTTTATAATAAATTAATAACCTTGAATTTATTTTCTTTATTATTATTTTAAACAGTTAAGGTTGTCTCAGGTCTCTTATTTTTTTCCTTCTACTAATATCAAGTGATCTGGTTCCACAAAACCAACTGAACCATTATGATGAGGTTTGGCACACACTACCTTTGATCAAGTTCTCAAGTCTTCTGTGTCTGCCACATTCTCCCAGAGCCATCCACATTTATAGATGATGGGTTTTATAAGCTTGGGAGTGAATCAAAACCTGAGATTCCCTCATCTTCATGCACAGATGCAGACATCTGTGACTCACTGGAGCTGTGTGGTGAGCCCAGGCAGAATTTAGCAGTAACACTGTGTTTCCTCCAGGTTCGCACCTGGAGCCCAGTCAGCACGTCACAAACTGAGGCACTCAGGGTTTGAATTGGTGATGGTGCCATCACTACCTGCTAGGGAAGGATAAAAAACACAGCCACAGGTCAAAAATGGTCTACAAGTGGCTCCTTAGTGGCCTTCTCTTAGACAGGAGGAAGAGCAGCTGCAGAGCTTTCCCTGTGCTCACTCCAGCTGCACACAACAGGCAGGAGCCATGCTGGGTGCAGCTGGGAAGCAGGAGCATCTGCTGGCACCAGGACAAGCAAACCAGATAGTGGCTGATGAAAGACAGGGGTGAGGCAGCTTGCTACTGTGGTGCAGGTGATGACTTAAGTTTTAGCTTTCATGTTTTTCAGATTCTGTGCTGCCTAGGGGTAGTTCTGAGCCTCCTATTAAGTCTTAGTCAGCTCTCTTCACAGAATAGGTAGACAAAACAAATCCTTTTCCTGCTGAAGACCAAGGACAACTTTCAGGCCTGAAAGCACAAACAACAGTGGACTGAAGAGAGAAAACAAGAAGAATGAGACCTCAAAACCTGAAGCTGTAATTGGACAATTAAACCCCAATATGCAAATGGACCAAAACTTATAAAAGCGTAAGACCTTGTGATCGGGTAGCCATTTTTGTGACCGTTTTAAGTCCACCCTAGGTGCAGTCCTCGTCAGGCTCCTGTCCTGCCCAAGGTGTATCCTAAAGGCTTTTCAATAAATACCTACTTTATTCTCTAGCTTTGTCCAGTGTCTGTTCCAGGTCAGCCTTCCCAAGGCACCACAGGGACAGGGATCCCCTGCCTGGACAAATGTTTGAGGCTGTGCAGGGGGCCAGGAGGAGCAGCTGTTTGCCCCACACGGGCAGGTGGGTGTCTGTGTTTCTGTGAACAGGGGAAGGATCAGGCATCCTTGTGGGAATGAAGAGAAGAAAAGGCACTGGCAGGGAGGTAAGGCAGGGCGTGCTTTGCAGGCAGCAGTAGGAAGGAGTCCCATGGGCATGCTTGGCACCAGCTGCAAGCTGGACCACCCTGGACCCTGTAAACTGTTGGTTTACTGAACTGCACAACCTCCATCCTCAAGTGTCTGAGCTCTTCATTAAACCTCAGATTAACCACTCTGGCCTCATCTGAGCTTTACACAACCGCTTGGAGACAGGCTGATGTGATTAAGAAAATTTGGTGGAGTCTCAGATGTATCAAATGAACCTGAAAGTACTTCAAATTTGTAACTTAAGAAGGCTCTTCTTTCTGGTCTCTTGGTTAGAAAAAATAATGTATAAAGAAAATTTCATTTAGTTGTTGTGTTTTTTTTCCTTTGTGAACAGTCAGATTTCATTCCACACCACTTTATCCACCATTTAATGAAACCTTTCATCAGACATACAAATTGGATAATGTCAGGCCTCCCTTTAAAAACTGAAATAAATGAGTGAGCCTTTGCTAGTGAGCAAACCTATTCAATCAGCTTCTGTGTAGGAGCAGTTTTCAACATTAGGAACTGGATACCTCCCATTAACATGACTTAACACAGCTGTGAAATGCTGCCAAACTTATGTAATACAATTATTATGTGGCAGCATTGCATAAAATAAACCAGGGCTGCCACTGTAAGCTCTCATTTGTAACAATTCCAGTTTTAAAAGCTGATGGAGAACATCAGGCGATTCTGCGGAAAAAGGTAGATCTGGGAAAGCTCAGAGTCCCATGAGGATAAATAAAAAATTACAGTACAAGACATCTTATCAAATTTACAGCCTGTTGCATTTCTGTGTTGGTTTTTGCTCTCCTAGAGAAAAATGGCAAAACAGTCTTTTCTCTGCAATTAAATAAACATGAATTCTCAATATTTGCATGCCAGAAATCAGACAGAAATCAGTATCTGCATGCAGAAACTTACTGAGGTGCTTTGACAACTATTCTGATTAAAATATTGTACAAAAGTTTGTTGATTTGAATAAGGTAAACTTTCTATTAGTCTAATCCTCTGTGCAAGGAGGAAAAAACCAGAGATGGTATTTTTTAAATTATTGTGGGTTTTTCGTACAAAAGCCAGGAGTCCAGAGACTGCATGTGTAAACAGATGATCCAGAACAAACTCACCTGATTATGACTTTAAACAAACATATGTGAATACAGCCAGGACTTCAGAAATTTTGTTTTAGACTACTGAATTGTGTTAATCCACAGGATCTTTACAATGCAGGTCATTCCAAAGGCATTGACTAAGCTATGCAATGCTAAAATTTAAAGATATTAATTTATTTCTTCCACATTAAAGTAATAACAAAAGATATACTCCTTACCCACCTGTTAGCTCATTTAAAGTTTTATGCTTTGTGGCCAAATTTTGGAAGCATTGCATTAGATCCCTGCTGCTGGAAACAAATCTTAATCTGTAACTAAGGGGCGTTTTAGCAGCTTTGTTCCTCCCTTCATTATTTTCTAAGTCTTTCCTTGTAGACCTTGTGTCTCTCACCATTCACTTAACTACCAAATGTCACTTGAAAAGACAATGAATTAATAAAAAGGTTCATTCAGTATGGTTTTTCTGACCAAGTCACAACATTTAGCTTTTTTTTTTTGTTTGTTTTGGCTTTTCTTCCTTTTTTTGATCCCTCCTAAATAACACTCCTAGCTAGAGAATGCATCATTTCATTCTGCGATTTTGTCACTCAATATTAAGGTATTTAGAGCACTCCTCTATCAAGACAGCATTTTCTCCCACTGAAACCTTTCACTCCTTTACTGGAGAAGTTCTTCACAGCACATTGTTTTCACTACCCTCGTGTAATAAGAAGTAGAGATGTGAGTACCAGTCATCTTGTGTCGAAGTGTCACATCTTGGAACTTAATATTTTGCTCTTTTTCTACCCCCACTGTAGGATGAGCAGGATCACTTTGCTGTTAAACCTTGCAAATTCTTACATGACCCACTTAATTTTCAGGACACAATACAGGGATCTGCAGGGGTCAAAACCTGGGTAGCTCCTTTGTTAGGCCCAGATTGTTTCTGGAGCACTGCTACATTCTTCCTGAAAAGACCACACAACTTTTAGCTGAAAAGCAAAGGTGCTGGCTGTGGAGTTCTTTCTGCAGTCAGTTTGTCAGAAAAGGCTCTTTGTGCACACCCTTGTGATTGAGCAGATGTGATCTCATGGTTTGCTGCCAGGTCTTTTTCCACTGCCCCCTGAGGCTCTACTGTCCTGCCAGTCAACTTTTGCCATTTACAGACCACTGTGTGAGTCACTTTAACTCGCTAAATAATTGGAACAGGATGCAGATTGATTTCTGCTGCATTACTGAGCTCTGACAAGGAATGAAGCACAGCAACCTGGGCAGAGATTATTTAATGGATAGGTGAAAGCAAAAAATGGAGTTGAAGCAAGATCACATTAGCATGGGATCTTTCACAACGGTTTGTGAAAGCATTTAGGTGCTAATTTTCTTCTTAATCTGATAAAAAAAGCAAAAAGAAATCACCCCCCCACCCCCGCAAACAATATCTCACCATAAAAAAAAAAACAAAAAACACCCCAAGATGACAAAAGTACTTACAGTGAGGATTTTGAGCTTTAATTCTCTGAAAGGACTCTTGAAGCACAAAGTCTTTTATGTGTTTAGACAGAATTAAAATGAGATGCAGAAAAAGGGAGTGTTACCATGGAATTACATATTTGCTGTTTCATCACCATCACCTGGTTGCACTTATTTTCCCATTTGAAGTCCATACTGTATGAGTTTTGTAAAGGTCAATTGCTATGATCATTTCTCTATTTTAATTAGCTTTGGTTTAGATATTTGCATTTTGGGGGAATTTTACTATAATTATTTCCTGCAATCTGGCAACTTGTCACCACCCCAGCTGCACAGTTGCTGAAGAGTGAAACTTGACAGGAAACCTGGCAGTTAATTTTGTCTATAGGGTGTCCCAAGTTGCCATAGAAATAGTGAGAATTCTGGCCCTTAATATTTCACTGAAAAATCCCCAGGATGATGCTCTGAGCACAAGGAACTATGTTGTTCCAATCATCCCTAAAAGCTGGAGTTCTCCCATGAGCCAAGAGCAGCCAGGTGCATCTTAGAATTTGTCAGGAAACACTGGTAGAAGGTGTTGAGTCACGAGTTTTGATGGCCTCAGTTTCTGGTATTTGTAAGAGTGTTGAAAAATCATTTGGCCTTCAGACACTAGACTTCTTTAGCCATAGAGGAAATGTGATGTAATTAAATCTCAGGAGAAACAAATTTTAGAAATCCTTGCTGGTTTACTGGAATAAACCTCTGAAATTCTGAACTATGGATGTTTGATTAGAAGATACAGTAATCAGTACTCCTTCTTTAGAATACTTTTTTATTACTTTCCAAATTTTAATTCACAAAACACATTTCTGATCATGCACACTGCACTGTGTTTATACTCATCAAAATAAAATAATGGGGAGTATGTTGCACATATGCTGCAGTTGAAGGGAAATCAAAATTGTAACTGAATACTGAGAATTTGGACCCTCAGAACAACTTTGTTTCAGAGTTTTGAGAAAAGACCTTTATGTAGTCTGCATATATTCTACTTACTGACTGTTCAGTGTGGGGGTGCATTTTTCTTAGTTTATAAGTTGAAGTTAATTGTAAATTGGTTTGTTCTCTGTACCCCTTTTGTTACTTGTATTTGACTTCTCCCTACCCTTCCCCAGTTACAGTCCCCTGATTGGTCCTGACCTAAGTTATCCCTTAAAGACAGTTAACTGTCAATCCTAAATTATGTAACCCCCTGGTCCTGTCCGTCACTCCGGGGCCTCTCCCTGAGTCTGGAAGATTCTAGGTGAGGCGCTGAGTGATTGGGCAGGATCTGGGCTTCCCCCTCCCACTTCCCCATGATTTGTTAATGTATCCGTCTGTTATGTTACCAGCCACGCCCCCACTACACCTCATTGGCTCTCTGCTGAACCCTCCCCTAAGTCCCACCTCCCTCTATGAGGGCCCGCCTCGAAGGCTGAGCTGTCTCTCCTGAGGCATCGGCCGCGAGGTGAGGGATCCATCCTGCACCCAATAAACTCCTGGTTCATTCTAACCTCTAGAAAGTCCCTCCTTTGTCCTCCGTGCCTTAGTCACGCTAGCGCTCCTCGGCTGCCAAGTCCCACTGGCTTGCAGCGGTGCCGGGGCTAGCCGTGCTTGGACAAGTGGACACCGCCGCAGTTCAGAGGTAAAATTGGTTAGAGAAAATATATCAGTTTAAGTATTTGTTATTGATGAGGGAAAAGCTATGGTATTTATGAGGTTATAGTTGACTTAAATTTTGCTGTTTTGGCAAACAACATGGGAAGTGCCTCGGTTTTCAAGCTGCTCTCCAAGGTGACAAGTTAGGGATATTCTTTACCCTAACAATCTCTTGGTTCACATCCATGGACACAACTTAATTAACAAAAAATTAAATTAATGGTCTACCATGGATCTCTGACAGAGCATACTGTGGACCAAGATACACTTGTGATGTTTCCATTTGTTCTTAGGCTGTTTGATTATCTAAGTGAACTTTAGAAATTACACCTAATTTCTCCCGTTTCCCTGTCTAGCACTTCTTAAATGGTGACTTTAAAGTACATTTAGTACTTGGGAGACCTCCTAGACTCTAATTCTTTATAACAGCTGTGGACTCAACCTTAGGAAACTTTCTGTTGAACTACAAGTTTGGTGTAATGATCGCATGTGGGCAAATACAAATTATTGACAGAAATAAATAGGCCAAACAATGTTTTTTCATGTAAGTCTTCGAGCCCACAACACACACTTTGAAATCAATATATTTATTACGAATTTACGGCTAGCCTGATGCAAAGATTTAGGATTGGGATTTCATAGGGTTTATGTGTTGTATTATTGCCACAATATAAAGTTTCGGCATCACTTCTTAAGCAGAGTGAAAAATCAGAACAGGTAAATCAGGCCTCTAAATCTTTAAAACTAAAGCTTATCTGTAAATACTTTAAATAACTAGATTGATAAGGAAGCATTGGCATAACTACAGAAAGACTGGTATCCACAACTAATTCTTTCAATAACTGTAGAAAGAATGTTATCCACAACTAATTCTTTAATGCTCCTTTGTAATACAGATTTTTTTTTATTGTTAGGCTAATTTAAGAGAATAAAATAGATATTTATGTATTCAACAAAAGAAATATCAGACTTGATACCTCATCCTTTTGTAATACATGATAAATTGCTTCTGCAAATATTTTCATACAATACTATCAGAAACCAAATTAAGAAAAATTGAATTCTAGATCAAAATAAATTGTATTTGCAAGATATGATTTAACAGATTAGAAATGCAGTTAAAACACTGTTACAGAACAATGATAAATCCAGGAGGACAAAAACCAGTCTCCATTAAACGGGGAATTGCTACATGAGATAGATAAAGATTTGGAAGTTAAAATCATGTATCAGTAAATGAACAGGCCTTGGGCCTGTCAATGTTTGGGTAGAACAGCTTTCAGAAAAGCCCATTTGCTGCAGGAAATTTGAGTCACTGACCCTCTGAGACACCACTAGAGCAAAGTCACACCACTGGGTTAGGGAGGATGCCATGGAGCTGTGATTTGTCAGCATTCACAGATGTTATTGAAAATACTATTGATTTGTGTACTGGGTTTGTTTTTTTCTTCAGCAGCCAAGTGTGTTAATTCTGGTTTCCTGCAGAATTTCAAACAGCTAGTTACATTGAAAGCTATATAGAATAAAAGATATGACTCGTTTTATCCTGAAATATTGGCTTTTTTCTGCCTTGTTTCTAAATTGTAAGAAAACTTCTTCTTACCTTTTCTGCACAAAGAAAAGCAAAGATGTTCTAAAGCCACAGGTTTTTCTTCTATAAAAAGAAAATAGATTATTTTAAAAAAAATAGCATTCTCATAATTTGGAATTAGAAGGTAGATAGAAAGATAGAGTGGCCTTCATCAGAGATTTGCCTTACCTGTAAAAATCTACTCAAACGATACATCTTTGGGAACTCACTGTGTATTCTTGGCAGGGACACTGGCAGTGCTCCTGCTGGGGATCAGAATGATTTTGGATTGCCTTCTAATGCACTTCAGTCATACCTGGTGCAGCAGATGTCTGAAGTCTGAGTCTGTTCTGGTGGTCTTAGTGACATCCTGGTAAGGACTCAAAGAAACCTCCCAGACCCAAATACAGGGAAGATAAAGTATAGCAGTAGGATGAGAGGAAGGATCCCAGGGTCAAATAGGGAGAGGCAGTGATGGCAATGGCAGTGGAAACAACTGTGGTTTAATGGGAGAAGAGTATGGGCCTGCAAGGCTGCTGGTGATGGGACAAAGCCTGAGACGTGAGCACAGTGAGATGTGATCAAGGTCCCAAAGGGAAAGTCTGGGACTGGAGGCTAGAAAGGAAAGGGAAAGCAAGAGAGAAAGTGAACGAGAAAGCAGAGATGGAAAGTGCATATGAAGCCTTATGAAACAAGCTTATTGTGTGACCTCTAGGTCAGGAAACCTCCACACACACACTGAATCAGCTCCTGCAGCTTTAATGAACTCAGTACTGGAGGGGAGACCATAAGCACCAAATCTAATCTTAGCCTCTTTGTTTCTGAGCCTGGCACTCTAATCCCATTGGGATATCTGCACCATCATTTAGACAGATCTGCCTTTCTCCCCCTAAGACCTCCTCTCTGAGGTTGATGTACCTCTTTCCTGGCCTTGAATGATTCATCCTCCCCAGGATTTTTTCTACTTTTTGTCCATATATCTCCCAGCAGACCCGACTCCAAGTCAGATGTTCCAGCTCACAACCTTTACACTAATTCTCTTTAGTGTGAAAACACTGCTGGTGCTGGAACAGGCAACACTTAGATATCCATACAGCTCCTCGTGGCTTTATATTCAAACCAGTCTATTTTGCTACGGACCAGAAAACTCAAAAACACACAAAAATCTATCAAAAAATGACCACTAGCAAATGCATCCAAATTCTCCTTAAAGACAACACAAAAAAAAGTTCCGTTAAAGGCAGAAGGAGTAGCTATAGTCTACTCAAAGCAACTTCTAGAATTTGGGCATACAACTACTTGCTGTAAATTCTTACTCATGTGGTATATTCCCTATAGAAAGCCAAACAGAACAAACTGATGGCAACTTTATTTTCTTTCCTTTTTTTTTTTCTTTTTTCGTGTCTGAGGAGAAGGGAGAACACACAGAGAAACAGGCAAAAATTCTAGACAGGTTATGGCTGGTGAAGCAAGAAGTACAAATAATAAGACACGGAAATGAGAATTCCATTCCTCAATTTTGAGCAGAATTGTAAGCAAACCCACTGACTTTTCCACACCTCTTTTCCTCACCAACACTGTTCTTTCTTCCCTTATTTAGCTGTGTGGAAACAGGGGTGTACTTGGGGGATGTGTTGGGAGGCATTTGTCAGTAGATAACTTGCATATGACTGAAACAAAGCTCACTCTCAGCCTGTGGTGCCAACCTCTCTCTGCTTGCGTTGCCTGAAATTTAAGGAGGAACTTAGCAGCAAACTTTGAAAACATTTACAGCAACTACATGGAAGTGAATAAAAAATCACTTCTGCTAATCTTGCAGAAGAGGTGAGGACTGATGGCATGGAAAAAAAAAATGACTGCAGGAGCTACTTTACTTGGCAAATGGGTACCCTTCAATCAAAACGTGTTTCATTCTGTCTCACCAAATGTCAGATAACAGACTGAGAAGCACAAGTGAAACCCAGAGAATGGAGCAGTTTGCCTTGGAAAACAGTGACTCTGAAAGGAATTTAGGGGTCACAGTGGATACATGACTCCAAAAGGCTTTTTTGCAGAGCTGTGGGAAAAGGGTTAATGCCATCCATGGGTGTATAAACACAAGGGGAGAGGGAGGTGAGCTTACCTCTCTGTAGTTGTTATTGCAATGCTCTGTGCTGCTCTGGTCTCCGTATTTTTAAAGGATGTTGGCAAGGGTGTTAAAAAGAGCCATAAAAAGTATTTAATGGCTGGAGATGTAATGACTTACAGTGAGAAATTTAAAGCTCTCATTTTGTTAAGCTTATAAAAAGAAAGATTGAAAGGTGATTTGATAATGGTTTATAACCGTATGCATAGGGAAAAAAACACCAGGGAACAAAAGATTCTTTAATCTACTGGAGGAAAAAAAAGAAATGTACAAGGAATTCATGTCTGAAAGCTGAAACTGAAAATAAAAAAAATACTACATATTTTTTTAGCTGGAAAGGTAAAAATTAATGAAAATTAGCAGTGAAAGTGGTGAACACTCTACCTCCTGCTGATTTTATAGCAAGACTGGAGCCTCCTTCAGAAGCTGGCTGAAACTGAAGAAAATATTTTTAATTCTGGTAATGTAAGGAGAAAAATAGAAAAAAAAATAAGGTCCTCATCAATTTCCAGTATTTTAATTTGTTGGCTTTTTTAAAAATCATTTTAGTAGCTTGATTGAGCCTGAGAATCATTGGCCTCTAATGACTAGACTATGCTGAGGGTTAACGTCCAGATCAGCTGGATACCGACTTGAATTTAGCTCTGCAGAACAAACTGGATAACCACATTTATAAAACGTGTCATAAGAGATGCAGCAAAGAACATCTCTCTCCCCAGAATTTAGTTGGGAAGAATTTGACTCCAGCTGTCTAAAAAGCAAGAGGCAAAATGGTATTTAGACTGAACATTCCCTTATATGGAGTTATTAAGTCAAAAGACACTGAACTAAAATATCAGGGGGGAAATTCATAAAAGAAAATTCCTTAATATTTGAAAATAATTCCATGGACACTTTGGTCTGACTTTGATTTTTACTTGCTAGTTTGCTTGTTTTCACCTTTTCCTTTTTGCTTTCTTTCTCCCTCATTTTTCTGGATATTTCTCTACATCCCACACAAGAAAACCAGTCTGGAATAGGTCCCTTACAGAGCCTGCTCTTGTTACAGCTCTTGTTCCCCAGGCTGTATGTGCTGGCTGACTGCACCTCACCATGCTGTTGAGACTGGAGGAAACCATGGTGTTTGTTATTCTCCTCTAAGAGCGAGCAAATAATTCAGAATGAATTGTTGATTGGGTTAATTTCACTCCCTCCTCCCTTTTTGTGAGTTATTTATGATCCTCATAAATATACTTGTTGAATAGTTCCTATTAACTGTCCTGGCCTAGATCTCATTTCAGAGCAAGGTTTCGAGGTGTGACATTTGAGCTGTGTTATCTGGTTTAAAGTAAGGATTTCTAGTATCCTTTTCCATCAGATGACTGAATTCCTGGGGCTCGCTTTTCTAAACAGCTTAGGATAATCTGTCAAAGGAAAACAGGATGACTCCTGTCACACACACTGTGATCTCTGGCAACTATTGCCACCTTTCCCTGTCCTAGGTATAAATTGGAGACAAAACTTTCCTACTCAGCTTTCAAGCAGGTATTATTTTTTAATAAAGTTTCTGTTTAAATAAAGCCTTTTTTGCTCTAGAAACAGATATCAACATTTTTTTTATTTTTTCATTCTGCACTCCTCTATATATTCCTGATGTTTCCTTGGATGTCCAGGTCCTTTTTCACCTGGCACCAGAGGAGGTGCTGCCGCCTTGCCTATTTCTTTACTGTCGTCACAATCGCTTTCCAATGCAGGAAAACAGGGTCAGACCCTAAACAAATGACACGAAATCAGGCCCGTAACATATTCCTCCAACAAGGAACAGAATATCTCAGTGGTTTCTGAACCCTGGGCCAGATTTTACTGTGAGACTGACTGTGTAGTGCATTTATAGTGACCACAGTGTCACTGCTCATGTGTCACTGATACTCAGGGCACCTGAGAGCCTGAGGAAGCAGAGCTGTAATACTTCCTCTGATGAAGCTGGTGAATAGACCACCACCATTCTTCTTCCCTGTTCTTCAGCCTGCAAGGAAAATGTGGGCCTGGCCAAAAAAAAAAAAAAAAAAAAACCAACAAAAAAACCAACAGAGAAAGAGGATTTATTCTCATAGGTTTGTCCTTGTCAGATTCATTTCATTAATCACATGGTCCATTCTTACCACAGTTTATGCTTTGTATGATGGTTTCAGTCCTACATTTCCTGGTTTTATCCTTAAACATCACCTGCTAACTATGGTGGTGGGAGGGAAGACAAATATGTGTCAGACTCAAGGTGATACATGGGGGTTGTATTGAAGTGGAAAAGAACAAGGAAAATACTTGCTTATTTATTGGTTCTAACATCAAGGTAATAAGCACAGAGAACTGGAAATTCTCCTTGTAGAGAGGTGACCTGTTCTAATTAGCTATGCTGAAAGCCAGTGAGAAGGGTTGTATGGTTGTAATAGGAAAAAAACCACCCCAAAACTACTGGCCGTGATGTTTTTAGGAAGGACATAGCAGGGAGAATCTTCTTTGCTAGGAAACTAGTTTTCATTCAGAACTGGAGGGGCAAGAACATGCATAAATCACAGTCATAATCACAGTCTAGAAAGGTGAGGGGTGGCTGCTGATTACAGATAAAAATTAAACTAGCAAAGGAAACGAGCTAAAGATTCAGCAGTTGTATGAACAGAACCAAGTGGTGATACAAATTAAACTGCAGTGAGATGAGCATGAATAATTATTTCAGCTAATTTAAGATAGTTTCCTTTAATAAAACTACTACATTAAGATTAACCTCCTGTTAATCATGACAGTGGACAAAGGTGAATTGATCCTCACTCTGAAATTACAGTAGTAGCCCCAAACCTGCCCAGTTGTAGCCTGATAACATTCAATAAACATGAAGAGAGGCCTTATTTTTTAACTCTCATAATTAATTTGACAACCGAATTATCCAAATGCTAAGAACATTATATGTAAGGGTTGAGAGGAAAAAGAAAGAAGAAAACCTCAAGAAATGAAAGTAAGGAATAGATACTTGCCAGTAGTTAGAAAGTATCTTCTCTGCAAAGATATGGGCCTGCCCTAAAGAATGCTTGTATTCAAATGACAAGTTAACCATTTGTTGTTCTTCATATATTTATCAAAGGTACTGTTTGCAGAATGAGTCATAAGTTATAAGGACCTTCCTTCTTAATTAATTTACTTTCCATCACTTTCTATACCAACTTTTATCTTTTAATAACTCAGATAATAATTTACATACTATTATATTAATAAACATTGAGTTCTTATAGTATTCTTGCTATTCTCTCTGGAGGTTTTTTGTATTAAGTATTTTGGACCATGGCAGATATTGCTAGGCTGTTTCCAAAGAAAATAAAATCGAATAAAATTAATAGTCTCTCTAAATGTACTGTCTGACCACATTCACTTAGAGTCCTGCTAAAGTATCCTGGGCCTAATATAAATGTGGTGAAATAACTTTTGGAGGACTCTCTCATTTGCTACCTCTATCTCTTTGTTGATTGCAGGACTCAAGCTGGTCAAACTGACCTAAAACTAGGTGTCTGAAAGGTGTTTTTGTCAATTTTCCCCCGTAATAAACAATTGGAATAATAAAAAAATTAACCCATTTTAAGGTCTTAGTATGAAGCATTCAAAACTTAAAAAGTAATAGTACAGAATTCTGGTGAAAATTTCTGGTATTTTGACATAAATTATTTGACACAGTCTAAATTGCTTGGTCATATATTCCTTTTTCCTCTATGAGGAAATGCTGTTTGTTGCAGCATTCACAAAATGAGCAAGATCTCTTTTATTGTTAGTGTCCAATACAGGTCTCTAGGATTTATTTACTGTATTCTGACAAATCATTTTTGGAAATCAAAAATGTTATTTCCCCATGTAGTTTTTCTGATCTCATCTTTAGCTTAGCATCCAAGTACTTCGTAAACCATACCACAACACATCTTTACAGCTGGAAATAGCATCAGAATTCAGAGATTAAGAATAAAAGTATTCTCTAATTTTAGTATAGACTAATTATACCCTATTCTGTGGGTGGTGTTGTGTTATCTACAAAATCAGTTGCAGCACACATATTCCTGAGTCCTCTCAGTGCTATCAGCAGTGTTTATATAGCTCTGCTCTGTCACCTTCCAGGAGGAATCTCTGCATGTCACATTTAGGTCAGTTTAATGCTACTGAGAAATACTTGCACTCTCATACTGCTCAGAAAATGAAGTTTTATGCAAATGAATGGGAATCAGATTGCAGTGAGAGTCTTCAGACAAAATTTATTAGTCTCTGGCACATCAATCAATGGCTGTGCATAAAAGATATGTATCAGACTGAGCCTTTCATAAAGCATGAAATTTACAGTACCTATAACACCCTTATGCATAAAGTTAAATGTGAATTGTGAATGTTTGCAATTATCTAGGAAATGGCCTGCTCTTATAATTATTAAAGCAAATGTATAAACCCTGCATGAGAGAAAACACGGTTTTACTGCTATTAAGAGACAGCTTAATGTATGAAATCACATTAACATGCTAAAAAGATGGCTTTCAATCATTCACATGAACATTACAAGCCCCCTGCATGAAACTTCAAAAAGAGGATAGGTGATTTTTTCAGGATAAGCCATAATGAGTATATTACTGGCACATTGCAGGTAGAACAGAACTGCTATCCTGAGAAACTACCAACTGTACAAAGTTCTGTCATATATCAGGGAGTGAAGCTACTTCTACAAAGCTGATACAAAAATTTTGTTTGACAAATAATGCCAATTTCGAAATCTCATTACTTCATATGTCTCAGATGTTTCTCTTCCGCTTGAGGAGCTGGAAGTCTGGGAAGAAAGGGAGGGGAAGGAGTTTTGCTCCTGGGGCCTCTCACATGTTGTGCCACAGAATGAGAGGAGAATGGACTCCCAGCTCCCTGGGCAAGCTCAAACCGGTGGCCAGGCTGGTACCCAAACCACTGGATACCTGGAGGGGAGAGTGCAAGCACATGGAGTACAGAGCTGTCTGGAAATGTCTGGGTTTACGTGCCTGTCTTTCTTCAGATGCCTCTCCCACAGCCACAGTCATAATCCTTCAGTTTAATCAAGACAACTTCATCCTCTTTTTGAGGGTGAATCCTTGGAAATTTTCACACACTTCATCCTCAAAGAGAAGGTTAGAAAACTTCCCATACCCATTCCCTCTTTTCATGTGCCTTCCTCCCATATAGCTCCATGACTATTCCAGTTGGTACAATAGGTTTTTTACAGTAACTCTAAGGCTGATGCCTGCTTTTTGGCAGCATACTTCCAAGTCCAGAAATAACAGCAACAGGAAAATCTACTTCCAATAGAATAGACCTGATCCTGAATTTTGAGGATTAGCTGGCTCTTGTGTATTTTTACTAGCATGATGCTTCTGTAAAAGTGACACTTTTTCTTGGTTCAGAAGAGCTTGCATCAAATTCATAGGAAGGTGTCCAGAAGGCAAATGTGGAAAACCAGAGACCTCCTATAATTGAACATATTTCATATTGTCTTTTCTGTAAATACTTTGCCTTTTTCATTATGGATTATTTAATGTCTGTCAGAAGTCAAGAGCCAGTTGTGCTGTAGCTGTATTTCTGACTGCCTGATAAATATGAAATCCAGTTTAATTTATGAGAGGACAGGTAAGTGCAAGACCTTGATATAGAAGATACATGCATGACCAAGGTCAAAACCAGTAATAGACTTTTGTGTTTAGAGCTTAAATAATAACTCATAATCAGTAGAGATAGGAGAGGAAATGGAGGTCAAATACTGGTAGAAAGATTGAAGCAGCAAGTGCAGATGTTATTCAAACTGACAAAGTAAATATTATTTCAGTGAATAGTATTCACCTTTTTTTGTTCCCAGTTCCCATTTGTGATATGCAATAAAATGTTACCAACCCGAACTAGAACTGCTTATCTGTTAAGAGAAGTGAGGGAAAGGTGTTCATTTAAGACTCATACAGACACAACCTGAGAGGGAAATCTTTATGTAGACAGGCACCACCACTGGAAAATAACACCCAAGCTCAGTTTTCATTATTGCATAAACATGCATTGCATCAACTTCCATTTTCTACTTGAATTATCATCTATATCTCCACCCATAAAAAATTAAAAATATTTCCAAATAATTAAAACAAACTCTGTCTTTCTGTGCTATGAGCTTCCATACTTTCATATTCTCTAAACTTTGATTAATAAGTCTCTGTTTGAAAGAAATTTTTATTAGGAGTGAACCCCAGAGACTGTCTTCCTCTGAAATTTTCTGGTGGTGTGAGATGATATAGTTTACGTTCAATTATGTTCATGAAAGAAGAACTACATGTCTTACAAAGGAAAATAGAATTGTTTGTTCAAATTGTTTTCTTGACCAATACATTGAATAAAGAGATTCAGATCTATAGGAATCCATTCTCAGCCAGGAATTGGTGTCTGTATCAAGCTGGACGTTTATGATCCGTGGCACAAGACAAGATTTCAGGAGAAAAACAAACCCTTGAGCCAAAGTCTATGTGTAATAGGCTATGAAAAGAGCAAGGTGGAGCAACATATAGAGCAAAATCTGTCTTTAGTCAGAAAAAAATATGGAAAGATAAAGGGTTTCTGAAGTGCTGGCTGAGCTGCAGACAGATATGCACCAGGATGAAGGGATGCTTGAAGTGGTCCTCTGTTACTCAGAGCAGAGTACAGGCAAGAGAGGAATGTGAACAAAAGTAGAATTAATGCACTCACCTGGACACATTCCACAGACATTGCAAATATAGGAAGATCATTGAAAAATGTAGAACAAAAACCCAAGAAAATTAGAAGAACAGACAACAGAGCAATAGGGCTCACGAACCATCTGCATGTCATCCAAATTCCCATACAGAATGTGTTCAACAAAATGTTTATAAAGGGAGCTTGGTCATTTATGCTTAAATAGCATAGGAAGAGAGAAAGATTTAGAACTGATATAATGTCAAAATGCTTTTTCCTGGTATATTTCCTTATACCTTTTGCTCGAGATCTAGTACAAACATTAATTTCAAACACATATATTGTGTGTGGTAAGTTCCAACAATAGAAAGAAAAGCTGTGCTGCCTGATGAATGGCAGCCTATTCTCTTCAGATTCCTGATCACACAATGCAAAAAAAACCCCCAAACCAACACACTACTGACCTGAATTACAATGAAAATAACCTCTTCACTATGCAACTCTATCTACATGAAACATAGTATCCCTTAACCAAAGATCAAAGTAAGGAAATCAGTCAATCAAATATTAATTGAGGAGAAGGATGTAAGTTATCTTGCCAGCACTCAGTGCTTTAAAAGCAGACACAAACTGTATATTACCATATACAGTAATAATATGGAAGCCTGATCTAATCCAATTTAGCAGTCCTTTTCTTGTATCCAAATTGCTGATAAAAATCTGACCCAAATTTATTAGAATTAATAGAGTAATATCCTTACTTGAGCTTAGGATATGGAGTGAATTGTGGACCAGCATGACTTCTGGGATCACTCTACTGCTGATACTCTTTTAAAAAAGGAAAATCAGAGAACACTAGAACTTGGAGAAAAAGGAGACCAGCTTGGAAAAGTACAGAACACCAATCCAACAAGCTGTGGCAGGACAGCTGACATCAAAAGGAAATGCTTTGCTTCATTTTGATGTCATCAGCTCTCCAAGCTGTCCTGGAGTTTGTAAAAAGCAACTTGTATAATCAGTGAATTTATACTGATTAGTAGTGGATTCAAGTGTACAGAAATGTGCAGGGTACCAACTCTGCCCATTAAAAATTAATGATAAGACGTACAGAAGTGCACAAAATTATTTGGGTGATGACTTGTGTGGAGAAGAGAATCATCATGACGTTGGAAATGCATGTGTACTTTCTTTTGACTGCTTTCCAAAGTATCCAAAACATCTTCAGGATACTTGCCAGCACAAAAGTATGGTGCTATTTTTGACTGGCATATTTAAACAATAAGTTTGTGTCCAAAATCACAGAAGTTTAGAAGGTTAAGATATAATTCAGAGTGGAGACTGTCATCAGTAGGAAGGTCAGAACCCACACTCTCAGAGAAGTTAGATCAAAACAGAATAATACAATAATACAGAATACAGTCATATTCAGAAGTCATTGGGTCCTGCTCCACCACTTGAGGCAAAGTCATCTTCAGTAAATAATTGATTACATTTTTGGAGACAAGATCTTCCTAAGATAACTCTGTATTCAATGGTAGGAAAAAGAGAGTGAGAGTGCAAAACAAAGAGAGGATTCTCCTTTCAGTCAAAATAAGTCTTGCTTTTATTTATCCCCACCTCTCTCTAGAAGGTCTATTGCAAATTAGAGTTTAGTCCCTTAATGACTAAAACTAATCTTTGTGAATACTTCCTCATGTTTCTAACATGTCAAGTATTTCAGAAAAAAGTAGTTTTCAAGCTATTCATTGTTCTCATCTCTTAACAAAAACAAACAAATCAATGAAAATCCACAAAAAACTTATTCTGAAATAAAACTTTTTTGGTTTTTTTAATAAACTAATTTCATGATTAATTTCATGCCCCTAAGGTCCAAATTGAAGAATATTCTAATATTCAAGTGAAGGCAGTTAAAGGAAATTTGTGGCCTCCTTAATTTTCTGTAAGACTGCACTGTAGAGTGGTTCCATGTACCAGGAATTCCAGAGAAGATATGTCGAGAGGGGAAAACAAAGTAGTGTGGGTATTATAGGCTAAGATGCTGATGACAGGTACAGTTAAATCGTTTCCAGTGGGATTTATGGTAGCAGTAGTCCAGAAGCTGTAAAAATTCTTACAGGATATTAATGGAAATCACACAGCTGGTTCCTTCCAAACGGAGAAACTCAGAAAACATAACCCTCAGAGCAGATTCAATTACTCCTTTTAAGATATCTCTTATTGCTACGCATTTTTTCACGTCTCTGGACAACAATATTAATGTTGTTCCCCCTGAGCCACACTTAGTGGAGCACCATTAACCTTCTTGTATCCTGGGAATCTGATCCCTTGCTCGCTGGCAGGGAGCAGAGCACACATCCGTGCACGTGTACACACAGACATTGTTCACAGGCACACACACTCTTACAAGGCTGTTCAAACAATGTGGGCAAAGTTTAAGATTTTTAGCAGAGGCAGACATTGTGCTCAGATGGAAGCCAATAGATCTAATGCTGCCATCAAGTACACAGAGTGCATTTAATAAATCTTCAGTTTTCAAATTAATTTCAGGCTGTGCTGCACACTCTTGCGTCTGCTACTCTCATGTACCTGGGTTTTAATTGTTTCTTTCTTTGACATAATGAATGCCAGAAAGTAACCCTGAAGCACACATTTTGCATCATAAATCACAGTATCTTTTTAAAAGGGAAAGATAATTACAATAAAATAGCAGTTCAAAACTTGGAATTTACTTCTTACCTTTGACAAATAGCAGAGAAAATAATTGCCTAAAGACAATGTCTAACGTTGATTTAAATGACTTGTTATACACACACAGTGTATTCTGTGAAAACAACCTTCTTTCCAAAAGAACAAAACAAAAGCAACAAAAAACCCCCACCAAACATGAGAACTCTTCAAGCTCCTGACAAATTAATTTGTTGAGGGCAAAACACTGCACATTTGTTATTCCTTGTCTATTTCTTTAAAGCCTGTGTGTCACATCTTTTCTACCCTCTGTATATATATATATACGCATATATATATATAAAAGAGCTGCAGTTTATTTTAAAGAATGCTTCATTTTTTTTCAGCCTGCTTTCTTATTGCTGCTCTTATTTTTCATAAGGTTTGTCTTTCCTCAGCTTTTTTTCCTCTGTAGCTCTTTTAGTTTTGATGAAGATGCAACAAGATGCCATGGTTGTATGAATCACTGTGTTCTGGTACTGTTTTGTTTGTTCACCCTCTTTCTGGTGTGGAATCTGTCTTTACAGATTCTGCTGCTTTTGCTGAAAGCTGTTTGAGGTCATGTAAAGTTAAACTCGAATATACAATGATTTCTTACAATTGCTGTCTCAGACAATGCAATATTTGAATCACGTAATAGCCATCAGATGGTACAAGATTTCCCACTATGAATAGCCAAGAAACGTTGTCTTGTTCTTTTTTTTAAAGGAATGTGAGGGAAACAGAGGCAAGGTTATCACTTCCAAGATTTCTAGCTTGAAGATTGCTCAGGTTTGTGTCTATAAGTTGTCTCTCTATAAGTTTTGTAATTACTTCTGCTGTTATTTTCAGACAGCTATGAAGACATACCCTGCATTTTACAGACAACTTGTTTTGCCTTTTTCTCTGCTGTTCTTCATCCCCAGTCCTTTCTGTCTCCTTTTCATATCCCACTTACAGAGTCTGAAGCCTGTTTCTCTAGGCTTGCAGCTCCATTAAAATCACTGAGTTTTGCCACCTCCAAGGAGTCTGGGCAAACACTCTGCTTTACAGAGCAGGTGAGGTTTGGGAGGAAAAAAGTTCTTCAGTGGCTCATCTAGAGCTAGCAGAGTGTGGGTGCAACTTAATCTGAAGGTCTCCAGATACTACTGAAGTAGAAATGACATAAAGGATGGAAAGGGCTTACACAAAATAGGTAAGAGGGTCCACCTGCTGCTTACCTGAAGAGGGATTTGGTCTGAGGGATCTGAACATAAGCCTGTTCTCTTCCAAATGTTCTCTTTGCTTTCTTCCCCACCATAAACCTCTCCTGGAGCTCTTTTGTGGATTTGATCCTTAACTGCAACCAACTCTATTCATGCATACCCCAAGCTACCCACACCTTCTTCCTCTTCCACCCCTCAGAACAGTGAATTTCCCCTGGCAGATCTACCATACTCAGGAAACAGTACTCAAGAAGCAAAATAAAGAACATCCAGTATCCTTTAGCATGTCAAGGTTTCACAAAATACTCTCAGCAGAGATTTAATTGTAGTATTTTTTTTTCTTCCAGGAAAACTATGTGCCAATTAATATGACGAGAGGCAATGGGCAGAAAAGGATACACAGGAAATTCCACCTGAATAAGAGGAAGAATTTCTTCACTGTGCAGTGACCATACACTGGAACAGATCACCCAGAGAGGGTGTGGAGTCTCCCTCACTGGAGATATTCCAGAACCATCTGGACACAATCCTGTGCCATGAGCTCTGGGATGATCCTGCTTGATTTGGAAGGTAGGACCTGCTGACCAATTGTGATACCTTCCAACCTGACCCACTCTGTGATTCTGAGATATCTGAGCAACACAATAAAATACCTCTAAGAGCTACACTTAGGTTTATGACTTATTAACCAGTAGATTTACTTAATGAATTTATGACTGGTCTATAAATTCTCACAAACCATTGAGTAACTATGAATTTAATAGTGATTAAAAATTGTCTCTTAAAATGTACACTATTGTTCCTTTTAAACTTTACATGTGGTATTAAAAATTATTGCCCCATCCAATTGGGAAAAAAAGATGTTTTTAATTTATTATTATAAGAGCTACCCAAAGTAAATTTTGATTATGCAAATAACTCTGGTTGGAGCAACAGAAAATCAGAAATACCAGTTTCTGCTAAACAGTTTTATGAAGAAAAGCATCAAACTAGGCTTCACTTCTTGGACTGAAAATCACAGGGGCAGAAATGTACTACCACAGGCATCAGTGAAAAAGGAACTAATTTTTTTCCTTTGGGGCTCATTGGACAAAATGAAAAGAAGAAAAAAAAAAATAAAGGGTTACCTTCAGCAAATAGGCAAAATTGGGTAATTTACTACTGGAGATGAGGATTGGTTTAAAATCAAAGGTTCACTGGAAAAGAATGTGGAGGGCAGGAAGACAAGCTGATGAACCACCTATGGAAAGCATTAAACAAAATAAATATTGCAAAGAAAATGACTGAAAAATCCAGGAAGGGCAGAAGAACCAAACTTCAAAATCCAGCTGGCAGTCTTTTTTCTGATTAAAGCTTCATTAAATTCTTTTGAATCTGTCCTGCCATGGCAATGCTCTCAACTTCCTACTGTTCAGTCAATGCACAGAAATTGAGCTTCTGTTACTGAAAAAACCCAAAAAATGGTTCATTTTCAGTATGCTCACAAGAGAAGAATGTTTCACTTGCAGTGAAACACAGTTGAAATAAAGCCCATTATAACAACTGGTTTTTTTGGTAACAAAACAGCAACAATCAAACAGAAGTAACAACGGTCAGAATACTAAAGTCACAATGGAAATGAGAGCTTCCAAATAATCTGCAAATATTGAAAGCAAAATTTATGTCCTTGGACATGGTGCTACAAAATTCATCATTGCTGAGGCATCATTTTAGTGACATTTTATACCACAGCTTTTCATTAACAAAATGTTTCTTTTCCTTTACTTATTTATTAGTTGTGTGGTTTGGCAAAAACTGTTGTTAAAATGTTCTCCAGAACAAAGTATCACATATTTTCTGCTTTTTTTTTTTTTAGTATTAGAAACAAACATAAATGAGGGTCTTTCTCCTTAACTGTACAACTAATATTACAGAATAAGAATAATAACTAATATAACAGAATAAGAAATTAACTGGCATATCAATGGCCTCTCTTGGACTGTATCCCAGGGAACCCCTCTCTAACATTTTCCAGTTTCTGAGACTGAAAGCTCAGCAACAGAATGACTTGCCTTAGACAAAGCTTACTGTAGTCTGTGTTCTGTGTTTTATGCCTGGAAGCACAGGAGGGTTTTATTTCCCCTCAAAAAAAAAAAAAAAAGCCAAACCAAACCAACCAAACAAACAAAAAAGACACCCACAAGGCAAATATACAATGTCGCAGGATGCCTTTGTGACCACTCTCAAAAACACCATAAAATATCTAATTTTGTCTCACAAAGCTCTCTGATCTTACTGTCATCACAGCAACACATTTTGACAGATACTTTAATCAGTGTAAATGCGTCACTTGTCTAATAATTATGTTTGTGGAAACAATTTCTTGAAAACAAGTTAGGTGACAAATTAGAATTTTTAGTCAGTGTGGTGAGAAGTGGACATTAACCAAATAAAAAAAGGATCCAAACATGTCTGAACAGCACATGGAGTTTAATTTCTGCACTTGAGTCCAAATACTAACTCCACTTCTATAAAGGACTGAAGAAGCATTCAAAGTGAGTACTCTCAGACCTTGGAGTTCAAATTTGAAAGTCATGCATATAGGATTTAAACTGTGGTTCCTGCAAGGTTAAGTGAACACGCTTCAAGTGACTTCCAGGCAGGCATTACCTTGTTGAACATTGCTGAAGTGATTTCAGCAACACTAACAAAGAGAACATTCATGCTTGGCTGAAAACATTTTAAGATTTACGTGAATGATGTGCAAAAATGGTTGAATTGAAACACTTGAACCAAATATATCTAAATCTTCATCTCCTGAGAATAGACGGGCACCTTTGGCTGATGCCTGAATGATAGTGAAAGGAAAATACTATAGAAGGTCCCGTCCTTCTTATATTGCAGAATGTTCTTTGGCATTCCAAAGTGCTACTGTTAACTTCTCAGTCTCAAGTAGGTTAGGCATAAGTCTTTAACATATTGTTTGCATTTGGTGTATTTCAACACATACACAAGTGTAGAATTACGTCAGTAGCCATGTTACATAAAATACAGGCCACACCTTGGTGCAGATTTAGCTAAGTAGTTCTGACAGTGAACAAAACAGCAGGTAAACAATCAGAAGTAGAATAAGTATAGCTTTCTAGAAGAACAAATAGCAGTATGAACTATTCTGCAGTCAGAAAAAAAATCAGATATATATTTGTTTGCCTTATTTATCTTCACCTGAAGAGCACCTGAAATACCTTGGTCTTGAGTTTATGCTGATTGTTTTCACCTGGTAAACCATTCCCATGCAAAACAAACAAAAATTTTGTTTCGTCATAACTTTATGTACCATAGCCAACAAATTTCTGCCCAGTCAATGCCACTTATTTCCTCCTAAAAATGAAATGCAAAATAAGGCTGTTATTCTCCCCAAACTCTGCTAGCCTAAACCCCAAATTTACTGTTCAAAGGATCCTTAATAAAACTACTTTTCTTAATCAGTTGTGTTATAAATGATCAACTAGCCAATCGGATAGAAAGAATAAATTTTATTTTTCCATTTTAAAATCTATCTGGGACAGCCACGGAAAACAACATTCGAATGTTGGGTGAAACAGACGACCGACAGCAGGGCTGCTATCTCGCACTGTTCCACAATTTGCTGGTGGTTGAGTCCGGGTTCTTATACTGTATTTTGTGCCTCCTGGCAGCAGAGGTGTTGTGTTTTTCAAATTCAAACCCAGTCTTTCACTTGATGATGAGCCCTGAACAGATTTCCCGGTGCTGGACCTCGTCTGAAAGGATTTTCCAGGAATCTTCTTTTGGGATGATGATGTCGTCAAATTCAGGGTCCACCCTCGAGATGGGTATTGATGTGTTGATGGTGGGTTGATGGTCCGGGTGCCCAAGATCTGATTAGCTCAAGGAGCTACATCCTGGCAAGCCACCCTCCTTTCTGGTGTAAATCGAGATGTTAGTTCGTATACAAAGCATGTCCGGGTATTTGGAGAACGCCTGTCCCATTCCAGGAATCAAGGTTACTTTTATACTCACAGGGTTACAGAAAATATACGTTCTATCATCTACTATAACTTCTATGTTGAATTGCACGAATTTATGATCACATCTATTACAGTTGGTTTCAAAACAAATTTCACTATCACATTCCAGACAACCCATTCTGACCCCAAATGAAATGTTCAGTTCTGCCCCCAGCATTCAGTAATTTTCAGCCAGTTCAGTCTGTTAGATCTTCCAGCTCCCCATCCCTCCTCACACAGTTATATTCAAGGCTGCCTGTTCCCAAAAGAGTCAGCATCCAAAACTCCCACCTATGAAAACTTTACTCATGTAAGTAGTTTTATTCAGTGAGATAAAACTAGAATACCAGGCATCAAGAAGGAAGTGAAACTGAAATTAACTCTAAAAATACATATACTCTCAAACTACATAAGATTCAAACAGCATTTAGCTTCTTAAAAGCATGGTAAAATTAATCAGCTAGAAGAAACAGGTCTCTATTAACTACCAGACAGTGTAAAAGAAACTTTTCAGACCTAGACATAAATGATAGAAAGGCTGCTATGTTGGAGGAAATAAAACCACAGACTTCCTACTGTTTAAGAACAAAGTATGACAATCATGAGCAGCAGAGAAAATGTCATTGAAGTTCTATATGGGAAAAGCCCCTAAGTGTGTATCAATCAAGACAGTATCAGTGAGAAAATGGCTTCAAACCACTGGTGGCTAAAACTGACAAGGTATACTTAGAAACAAATGCTCACCTTGAAAATCTAATGCAGAAAGGAAAAGGTTTAAATAATCAGTTTGTGCATGCTTAGTGATTCCCAGAAAGCTTTTCAGCCCATCCTGTGTGAAAGTGAATGCTGGGACATAGCTATGGCTCTTGCTGTCAGGGTGCATTCTCATGGAAATTTCTCACTGAATCACTCAGTGGGCACATTTACATGGCAAAAAAGCTGTAGAAAAATCTCCCAAAGCCAGAGGAAGGTTATACTGCCAAAACTGTTAAGCTCTAAGTGGGTTTCCAAATAAAATTCAGTTGCTCTATTGGGTGCCACTTGAATGAGTCAACAATAAACTAAGACTAAAAAAAGGCTTTTTAATATGGAATAGTATCTTTCAGTTTCTGAAACAGCAATCCCCTTGAGAATAAACTGAAAGGTGAGACTTTTGAAAGGCTTTGTCCAGTTTCAGCCCAGTGCCTTTCATATATTTAGAGATGCATTCTACTGTTGCTGCATATCAAGTTTGGGGCTTTAGTGTCTTTTTCATAGGTCGCACAGAGCAAAAGAAACATTTCTTTAGACTTTAGACAGCTTTTTAACATTTTCAGTATTGTGAGTAACCTTGTAACATACAGGCCCATTCATGGGCCTCTTTCACTCCCTCTCTTGTTAACCTCATCTCACGTCTTTTCCCTCGAAGTTCATGTGTTTGAGTACATGAAAAGTTTGCAGAAGGTAAGTTTGAAATGAACTTCCTTCAGTGAAGAGTTGTTGTGGAGACTGCAATTAATTTCTTGCAGTAATGAGTTTTTGGATGCTCACTGCTATTTCATCATGATCTTCATCATTGGTTTTGTTCTGTAATACTTCATGTAAGTAAGGTTAAAAAGTCCTTTTTTTCTAAGAATAGAACATCTGGGTCTAGTTGATATATTATTGATGGTGACTTAATAAAACAAAAAACCAAAACCCCCCCCAAAAATTACCAACAGAAAAAACCTCAACCATGCCAACCATGTATGCACAACCTTGTTGTTTGCAATGAATACTACAAGACACTGGAATTGAAAATACTGGGCTAAATTCTTCTCTAAAAATACCAGATATGAATCGTGAATCATAAGGAACGCGCTTATGTGACCTCGTCAAAATATTCCAGAATATGATTTCAGCATTATTAAAGAGTTGTTAAAGTATCGGCCTTCCTACCCTTACCTCTAATAGATATACTATGCAAGAATATTTTCTCTTTGCTAACTTGAATAGTAAGAGTATTTAATATCTTAACAAGAGCTCCCAGCAGCTACGGCCTAACATGAACAACTCCCTTGATCTGCTGAAATTTGCCCTTAAGTACAACAAACACAGACTTCCATGGAGAAAATGCCCGTGTGACTTTGTGCTTCTCTCTGTGATATTTCATGTGCACTGTGACATTATTTCAAATGTGTTAACCAGGTTGCCTACTTGTGTTTTATTGAGTTAGCAAGGCTGTAACTGGAGGGATGGCTCCTAAGAGATGCAAGATGTGGCCACATTTGGGGCCTAGTCTGGTGTTTGAGAGGGGGCAATATTTGTGATGAATGCATGTTTCAACCTCCCACAACATGATAAGTGTCAAAATCTCTAATTGCCCTTTAAATGAAAAGGTTCATATGCAATACTACCCTATTTCATACTTAAATATATATGTATATAAATGTTTTTTACAACCTTTTCTTTCCATATAGGGAATAATATTTTTCATTAGTTATTGTGCAACTGGCCCTACATTCTGCCTAATATTCCATTTGATTACAACTTGGTTCTTTATAATCCTTTGTTTTCTGATTAAATTTTTTTTTTTCTATTAAAATACTCCAATTACCACATAAAGTCTGGCTAACAACAGCAAGAATTAACATATATAAAAGATATGAATAGAGCTGTATACATCATCTTTTCAAGCACAAATAAAATCCTCTGCCAAGTCTTCTTGATACTCACAGCAGTAGTTGAAAAAAACCCTCCCATCTGCCATGAAAGGAATTTCTCATGTTGATTATTTCCCAGTCAAACAGCATAGATGTATAATAGCACTGAAAACAGGGAGTGAAAAAGGGACCAAGTTTTAAATAGCATAAATGATAGCAGCAGAGAGACAAGGTAGCTTTAATCAGTCAGCCAGCACTAGGCAATTTTAAAACCTGGCAGCTTGCAGTAGTTTTCTTAGCTTGTGGTATTTGAAGGACATTGATGTACACATCAAACAGAATTTAGGACATGCATTGTGGAGGTGCCAGTTGAAGCTTTATGTGCAAGCTACAGTTGGAATTCAATTCTTTTATCATACACAAGACATACAAACTCTCTTCTATCAACTTTCCACTGATTTTGAATGAAGAACAATTTTTGCTGGAAGATTTACAGGTAAAAGTGTTCATTAAAATCTATTCTCTAAACCAAAAATTGTCACATACTCTACACTAAAGATTCAGCATGGCTGAAATTACAGAGCAAGCTTGCAATGCTTGTGTTGTTTTATTATTCATGAAATTTAACATTAAAAATAAAGAAAAATGCTAAAGTGGCCCTATTAAAAACCAAAACTCGACCCCTTTTCCAGAGGTAGAGTAAATAAAAATTCCCCAGTCTTTTCCTTTTTTTTCTTGTCTGGTTTAACTTTCCCATTGCTTTCTCCATGTACCTTGCACTCTGCAGGATTGTGCATGTTTGATCACACATATGTCCAAACTCTCTGCTTTTAGTGGTCACATTACCTCACTGGAAAATATTTCTACCCAAATTCTTCTATCTTCCTGCAGTGTGACCCTTGTTGAAACAATAATTTTTTGCCATAATTTTTAATAGCTAAAAGCTCACCAGTCAGTAGTGGTTGCATTATCTCTTCTCCAGGAGATTATCACAAAGGCTGTCCCCCAGTAGTCTAAGGAAAACAACAAAACTGCCTGTCCTTCTAAAATAATCTCCTGAAAGCAAGTTGGTAACATCA